>APFE030172170.1:0-22127 GCA_000404065.3 Pinus taeda
TATATAGGAGTCTAAGGAGTCACAATAAAAACCAGCCGACCTAACAATAATAATATAAAGCCACAAAAATAACAATAGAGGGATTCTATGGGGCACAGTAATAACAATATGGGGGCAATAGGGGCACAACAATATTAATAAGGGGTATAAATACAAGAGTAATGGGGTAATCACTAGTATTATAGGGACCCAACATCTCTGCTCACTGGAGATCTAGACATAATCCAGAATCATGATCAAGAACAGGAATGCAAAATTCTGGTCCAAAAGGATGCAGCTCCCCTGGATGCGGGTGTCTCGCCAGACCGTTAATGCGATGAGATAGGGGTGGGGCTAGAAGGGATGCCACCTGCTCACCCTGTATAGCAAAGATTATAGCCAGTCGACGGGTGAACCTCGACATTTGAATACAACAGTGTTTTATGGCTTCACCGAAGGTGACTTTGATACGATTAGCTTGTCCTTCGATTTGTTTTTCACCTATGCACGCTCGGGACTGCACTGGACCTCGGCTCTCTTGAATGCCATAGTTATGGTGGGTGCAATTCAACGTAGGACTAAGGGTGATAAATCTGGGCTCAGTCATGGCATCGCTCTGGAGCCTCTATTATTTTGTTGGTCAGGTTATGTCCTGCATGATACTAGCTCTAGCAGTCTGAAAGGGGAGACTAAGCTACGTTTTTCTTTGGTATTCCTGCGGAGTTGACACAGCCATTTCCCTGGGTCCTCTCTAAAGCATCGAGCCCTCATTTGGATGAATGCTTGAATTGCCCGTGTTTAGCTTCTGTAGTCACTCGGTTTTGGTCTCACAGCATTGCTGCTGCTTTCGATATGCCCCGTCTCTACCATAGAATGAGATGCCGTAGGGGCACCCCTCGGCGAGCGCCCTCTAGCCCATCCTCCAATTCTCCCTCCCTCTCTAACGATTTCATATTAGGCCATTACCCTCGCACTCACAATGGGAGATGGTGTCTTCATTAGCCCAGCCATTACCCTGAGCCCCGTCCTCCAGAGTCCTCGTCCTCTCCCACTTTCGGCTCTACTATTTTCACCTTCAATTGCTCCTTGAATTGTCCCAGGATTACTGCTCATGTTTCGGTGTTCTTTCTCAAGGAAGCCTAGGAGGTGGGCGAGTCTAGCTCGCATCAGGAGGGCCCTGGTTCGGTCTCAGCACTGAATCCGTGTTCTTTGCAGGCTCCGAAGGTTCCAGCGCGCAATGCCATTGACATGGTGATGAAGCCGGCGGTTACTGGTCCTTCTGAGAATGTAGATGATCGTGCATGGGATCTGCCTGACTTCGACTGGTGTAGAATGGAGGAAGAGCCTTCAGATGCTTAGTTCATTCTCTGTTGCCTTGGTTTCAGGTCATGCAACCCATAATAGAGGGCAAATTTTTTTTACTACTGATAAGTGGGTTCTTCTATGCAAGCTTTGGCCTAGAATGCAAGTTTTTTGGAATCTTTGTAAGTTCTGTAATGTCAAGAAAGTCATAACTAGTTCCCCTATGTGGGATTGGATTACAAGGTCCCGTCTAAGTTCTCTGCCTTGGGCAATTTTTTTGTTTCTATCTGTCTTTCCTTCTAGGCAGCTGTTTTAGATTGCGGTCAAGATGTAATTTTTACCCCTTTAATGTGAATAGAGTAGTTTTATTTAGAAAAAAAAAACTTTAAAGTCACATAGAAAGGAAGTATTGATTCATCAAGAACATCTATATTTAGACCAAAGAACACTAATGGTTCCTCATCTTGCAAGCTAATAACATCTCCTTGTGCATCTATACTTGAAGATTGAATCCATTTAGTCACTTGTTGTTGGTAGCATGAAATTCTTGTTAATTCTGACAAAGGAATTGGAATATTTACCTTTTCTAATTATTTCTGTAAAGTAAAATAAGAAAAGGTAATATTTTTTTCTTTAGGTTGTTCTTGTTGCTGTGAAGATGAAGAATCTAAACTTTTCTATTGAGGAATATAAAAAATGAGTTTCTTTGTTTGTTTAATTCGATTCTTCCTTGGCCTTAAATCATACCTCTTATTAAGCTCACCAATTAAAAACTCAAAAAATGTTTGATACTTAGACACTTCAGAAGAATTAACATTCTAGATCAAAGGTTGATTATGACTTGAGGGAATAAAATTACCTTTAAAAGGTTGAACAACAAGAAAATTTACATCATCTGTAATATGTGGAACTTCTTCAATATCCTGATCATCAACAAGCAAAGGTGGTTGAATTTGTTGATAATGAGGTTGAAAATGTATTTTATATGGTCTTGGTGGCCTATCAACATTCCCTTGTGTTTTTCTTGGTTGAGTCTCCATTCTATAAATTCTATTAGATATATTTCTCAACATCCAAGTAATTTCATCAATCTTCTGATCTTCTTCCTTTTTTTCTCCTAAAGAACCAATTTTTTTCTCTTTTATTCTATGCCCTTTTATCTTTAGCTCTTAGGTTTCCTGAAGAAGATCTATTAGCATCTACCTCAATAAAATTTGTTGGTATATCTGCTAAAGCTCCTAAATTTATTCCCTAAGCATAAATAAAAAATCAACAGCAAAAGATTTGGAAAATCTGACTTTGGAAGTTGTATCTAAAGGCTTAATATCTATTGGCATTTAATTATAGACCTTATTAAATATATTAATAAAATATGGTATTGACTCACCAAGATTTTTTTTATAGCTTCAAATTTAGTTAAGTAATAAATAAGATCTTTCTTAACTCCCCATTGATTGATGAAAGTATTTGTTAAATATCTCCAACTGTGAATGGATTCTACTTGTAATTTTCTGAACCAAATTCTAACATCTCCTTCCACAGATTGTACAAATAATCTCATATAAAACCTTCTTGTTCAACAGTTAAATTTTCTACAAAATCAAGGAAGGTTGATAAATGATCTTTTGCACTAATTCCAACTTTTCTATTATATCTTGGGAGATATTTTAAATATCTATCAGGAAATTAATGCAATTGAGCTTGAGTAGGTAACCTTAGTGGTGCATACCTAGTATTTATAATTGGCCCAATTCCAACCATTGTTTGTTGTAAAGTAAATGTAGTAGTTTGTTTAGGAGAGGGGGGATTTTTTGGAGATTACTGCTTGGGAGTTGAAGGTTTCTTTGGAGACCGAGGGGGTGTACTTAGCTTTTGTATTTTAGGAAAACTGATATGATGAACTTAGATTAGTATAAAATTTAAAAGTTCCTTTAGTTTGTAAAAGAGAAAAGGGATATTTGGACTTAATTTCAAGCTACTCAATTTCAAGAGTTGAATACCTACTTTCAGAGGAATATGTATCTTAAGTTTTTAACTTGGGAATATGAAAATATTCAAGTTGTTCAACTAACAATGCAGTTTGAAGATCGAATCCTTTTTTAATAAGATTGGAGACACTTGGGGATAAACCAATGGGCTTAGGTTGTTCTTCAGAACTATCTGGATGAGAAGATGGCTCTTGAGGAGAATCAGATGTAGATTCAAGCCTATGTCTAATAGTGGCTTATCTAATCAACTTTTTAGGGTCTGATAAAGGTGAAGTTGGTTCAATATTTGGATTAGATCTGGTGTATTTCTAGGGAGCCATATTTTTAACTAGTGGAGCTCGCCAAGTGAATGATCTTAGCAAAAAAACCTCTTATTCACCATCAATGAGGTAAGAGTAATCGTTGTCCCAAGGAAAAATAACTTCAATTTCTTCCTCCCTAACAATGGCACCAATTTGACATTGTCCTTTGTTAACACTTCTTGGCTAGAGAACGATGTCAAAGCATATATCTAGAGGATGCGCTTTAACGATGGTTGGTTCAAGGATAAAAGTTTTGTTTAAGTAGCTAATCCTTATTAATTTAAAGATTAACCAAAGTGTTGATTCCCAACATTAATTTCATACAATATTTTAAAGGAATGATAGAAGAATAAAGGAGACATAAGACAATTTATATGTATTCAATCCAAATACCTTAATTATCTGATGAGAATAGAAAGCATACAAAATGATCTCTCATAACTAAACATTAATACATACAAGAATTTTACAAAAGGAAATAATTTATAAATTACAAAGTAACTAAAATAAACAAATCGTTTTTTTAATTAATCTAGTATTGAATATAACTTTTCCAAGGGGTATCAGGAAGGCTAATCGCCACCCAATACTTTCACAGTTATCTATATAGTCTTAAATGTACCGAATAAAAAGATAATGTAACATTAGAAGCAGTCACATGCGAAACAATGATGCTATAAGCTTAAAACATAACTCTTTGACTAACTTTGAAATATTAAGGTATTACATAAATATCCAAATTTTGGTCTAGGAATCAACCCTTTTCCCTTTTCTGAGGATTTGCTAAAACATTAAATTTGACTAATTTCTCTCTCTTATTCTTCTAGTAAATCTTCTATAGTGACTTCTTCCCATATTTCTCTATTGGAATATATTTCAATATCTGGTTTTGGTGAATGAACATAAGTAGAACCATGTCAAATTATGATAGATGAAATCTTCCCAATTGGATCATAAGACCAACTCTTTCCTTTGCAAATTTTATTTGTGATAACAGAAATTCAACTTCTTTATCATTTTCCCTTTTATTCACAACAAAAGGTCCAACCTATGCCCCGAGTTTGAAAAGAACCTCTTTCTTTCTTTGCAAGAAATGCATTTGACCTATATTCAAACATTTCCTAATAAATTCAAGAGAAAACATTATGATTGTAGAAATATTGGAAAATGACATGGAGGGAGTTCACATCCATGCATCCTTATCTCAGTAAATATTTTATACAAATACCAATCTCCTAATTTAGTTTGTTCACCAAGTTGCAAAATGTGCTTAACCTCTGGTAGAATTCTTGGGATTTCATTACTATTTAATAGACTGAAACATATTGATAGAAATTGGTCCACAAATTTTTCAAAAGAAAAGTCTTTAGAGTGTTTCCTAACCAAAGAATTCTAGTGAAAGATTGACCATTGAATCCCTCACATATCCTGTATTTTCAATTGTATTTGAAGGAACTTGTTTGATTGATGATACAAGAACAAATACACTAAAACTAACTGATGTTTGAATTCCCTCTCAATTCCAAATTATAAAAAAAAAAAAAAAAATCATGAATAATGTTTGAAAGAAACTGACAGAAATTGAAATAAATAGAAGGCTTATTTCTTGGTAACATAGCTGACAGAAAACATAACACCACTTTGTCCACAACTTCATCATTTTCATACCCCAATAAATAGCATAACAATCATATTATTTGTCTAGAGACCTCTGGGAAAATATTTGAAGGATAGGGAGGGTTGTGTTGGGGAATGTTACCTCCCTCTAGAAGAAAGGATTCAAATATGAAGGTTCTTTGATAAGGGTTTAATGCTTGATAGGTTTCCAACAATAGTCTTTGGAGAATGGATGGAGGGAACCAGGTACAACAACCTGTAGGGCTTGTAAAATTGACTCATAAGTGATATAGATAAAGGTTCTTCATTTCAGAAACAATGGCCCTTTTATTTGGTAAATATCAATCTGAGCACCACACAAAAAACTCAGGAAAATGATGGGTTTATGGAAACACAATTTGGAGGAGGGATTCCTAAAGGGAAAAATCAACCTTGTGGTCTTGGAACCTTTGGAATGCCCATTTTTTCAGTTCATAAATGTCAAATTCACATTTTTCCACATTCTTAGTGTCTAAATCAATTAATGACATCTCATCAATTTTTACTAGTGCAAAAGGAAGTGGGATTTTAGACTGAATTTTTGCTGACTTTCCTTTCTGTGAACTCATTTTTTCAATGTGAAATAAGGGCAAAAGAGAATTAGGCTACCCATGAAATAGCGGTGCTTGAAAATAACTTGTAGTTGATTATTTTGAACGACTCAGAGATGGTGTTGTTTTTCCTCTTCTTGTAACTTCTTTGACAAAGGTGAAAAAGTAACTATATTTGGATAAAACAAACGGGAGTGGAATGGCTGTAATATTCGATGGCAATGGGAATTGGTAAAAATAGTAGCTGGAGGCAATGGGATTTGGAAGTAGGTAAAATAGTAGTAACGGAAAATAAAGTTGGTGACAATGAGACTTAAGCGAAAATTGGAGGTTGATTTGCAGGTGGGGGGTGTAGTGGTAAGTGATTTAGAGAAAGGGGGGTTGTTTGGTATTAACCACACGTCGCCACATAATCAAACATGGTTTTATGAAAATAATCAATTTCAACCCCCCCAACCCTTAAACATCAAGTAAGGGTGGGGCGGGTGGGGGAGGGTGGCGTGCAGGCATGGTGGTTCCGCTTTTGATTTATGACCACTTTATTCACAATATTTATTCAAATATAACCAAACATATGTGTGTGTTTGTGTGTGTGTGTGTGTGTGTGTGTTGTGTGTATGGAACTTATAGAAATGCACATATATATTTACAATGTGCATATAATTAAAAAAAAAATAGATTTTTTTCTTTTTGAAATTTTCATGAAAAAAAAAATTACAACCCCTCCCACTGGCCATTCAAGCTTAGGCACACCATTCAAGGCCTTCTCACCACAACATAGGGGATGACATCCCAAAACTTAGAGAACTAGATTAGGGATAGTCCAATCCAATCGTATTTTTCACTAGTCTTCCAATGGCTCATTTTCTGCAGTCTTGTTCCAAGTTTCTCCTCTTCCAATCAGTCTCCTTTCCACACACATTCTAGAATTCTCTCCCCACAAGTTTTCTCTTTGTTTATTGTGTCTCTTCATCTATTGTCTATTGCCTGTGTGTTCTCTTAGCATGTTGTCTATTTAATTTTCTCTGATGCTTGTTGTTTTTCCCATTATTTTCTTGTTGACCTCTCTTTTGCTCCCGATTACATCGTTCCTTCTCTTGATCCATGATGAGGGGACAAGGATGGTTTTTTTCTCCCATCCTTGATTCCCACTTAGGAACTTCAATTCCTATCAGTGTAGGAAACCCATAGTCAAGGTGATAAGTAAGGGATTAAATGTGTTTGTTTGGGCCTTCTCACAACACACCACAAGAAACCTCCTCCCTCTAGAGCTATGGATCCATGTCCCTCCTTTCAACAAGCCTTCAATTATTTTTTACGCAATTTACATATGTCCAAAAATTCACACAGTGTCATTTACATATACGAGGTGTAATAAAAAGGGCTATTACAAAAGGGAAGAAACAAATAAGGAGTTGAAGAAAGAAACTAGAAAAGATCAACCCATTTTGAGTGCCATGAACCTCCCTATCTAAAATGGAAGAAAAGGTCGACATCCAGCTATATTAAGGTGATATTGACCCTCATAATCTAAATCATTGGTTACAACAATCAGAAGTTTATTTTAGTGTTCATCATGTAGAGTAAGAACAGAAGATTATGTTTGCACAACTGAAATTAGAGGGCCATGCCCTAACCTGGTAGGAAAGCCAAATGGTTACCTTAAGGTTAGAGGTATATACTCTATTGACTAAGCAGGAGAATTTCAAAACCCTCATAAAGTCATAATTTTAGCCTATTAAGTATATAGAGGACTAGTGGAACTGATGGCATTACTTTATGTAGAAGCAAGGATATAATGTATAGGACTACATGATAGAATTTAGAAACATGATTATAATGATGGCTATCTCCCCAAGGAACTCAAACGTACTCCTCAAGTATATGTGGGGTCTACACAACCATATGTAGAAGCAAGTGATTATATTCAAACCTAGATCGATGGATGAATCTTGTGTAGAGCCACAATACCTAGAGAACATAGGTAGAAGAAAGGGAAATCAAGTGGGTTGAAGAAGAAGGATCGCCACGATGCTTCTAAGGAGGGAAAAAATAAGTGGAAATGGAGAAAATAAAAGAATACGGTAGCCACAACACACCAATGCAAAGATCCCAACAACCACTACAACCACTATAACATTGATGATCATATAAAGGAGAAGTGTTGGAAGTTGCATCTAGAGATTAACTCAAAGAATAGAAAGAAAGATGTAAAGAAGAAGAACCTGATGGCCCCTAATTTTAGAAAGTAGTTTGAAAGTAGCTCCAATGTGCATGAGAATATATTGTGTACATCAATACAGAGGGAGGTGAATCTGAGTAACCTTCAACAATAGGAAGAGAATAAAAAGGCCAAAATATTCCATATAAACATATAGGTCAAGAAAAAATATTGTTGTGTTTTTTGACTTAGGATCACAACTGAATCTCATAATAGTAGAGCTAGTCAACAAATTGGCATTTGATGTTCATGATCATCCAAACCCATATCCATTGAGATGGATAAATAAGGATGCAAAAATAAAGGTAACCAAATAGTGAAAAATGAGATTTTCTATAAATGTTTATTTTATTGATGAAGTAGAACTTGATGTAGTTCCCCTTAATGTATGTGGAGTGGTGTTTGGAAGTCCATATGTGGACATGCATGATGTAATATTCATGTGGAAATCCAACCAATATCACCTCATCAAGGATGGAATATCCTTCACCATCAACACACATAAAGGAAATTTTAAAAATTCGCTGGTATGTGCCAACCAAGCCAAGAAACTTATTAGATCTAGCAAAAAGTATGTTTTATTGTTTTTAAGAGAAAATTGGCTTGTAGAAGAGTCAGTGAGGGAAAAGTATCATTAGAGGGGTGTATTGAGAAACATAAATGATAACTGGGTGTGTTACACAAACCTAAAGGGCTATCACCTAAGAGGGAAGTGGAGCACAACATCTAACTATTGTCGGGATATCCATTGAAAAACATTAGGTTTTATAGGTAGTTCATTATAGAAACAAGTGAGATGGGGACAAAATTATAGTGGCTACTGTAACGATGTGTCATTCAATTGGGTACATCACCATGTGGGTCACCCATCATCATTGTGCCAAAGAAGGATGGGACTTGGTGGGTGTGTATCATTTATAGGGAATTAGAAAAAAATATTCTCAAGAACGTGTACCCCTACCTAAGATAGATGATTTGCTCGATCAGTTGCAACAAGTAAAATAATTTAGCAAGTTGCACATAATGTATGGATATCACTAGGTTCTAGGAAGAGAAGAAGATACTTGGAAGACCACCTTCAAAACCAAGCAAGGTTTGTATGTGTGGTTAGTCATACCATTTGGCCTTTGCAATTGACCATGTACATTTATGAGGTTAATGAATGACATACTACACCCTTTTATAAATTCATTTATTATTTTCTATTTGGGTGATATATTGGTATACGATTCTACTTAGGAGGAGCACATATTAAAGAAGCACTAGATGCTAGGAAATCTTAAGAATTGTGATTTTGCACAACAATATTTGGTGTATCTAGGGTATGTGATAGGTAGAAGAGAGTTGAAGATGGATCATGCCAAGATGGAGTCCATCATGAAGTGGAAATTTCCTGCTAATGTTTTGTAGGTCATAAGTTTCATTGGGGTAGAAAAGTACCTAAGGGAATTCATAACCTTGTTTTTAAAAGTAGCAGTAGCACTCCATCCATAACAATGAGTGGTGAGAGTTTCCAGTGGGAGAAGGGTTAGAAGAGTCCCCTTTATGGATTTAAAGAAGAAAATCAATCAAGCACCAATTCTGTTATTACCGATCTTGCAACAGCCCTTCGAAGTGGAGAAATATATGAGTGGGTATATTGTGGGAGCGATCTTGCTATATGGAGGAAGGTTTGTATGCTACCATTCTGAAGTATGTCATGTAGAAGTTCTTAAATTCCCTAACTATGACAACGAGCTCTATGCCTCGGTGTAAGTTGTGAATAAGTGGAAACCTTATAAAATAATCGAGACAAATCACTAGCCACTACAATATGTATAGGTCCATAGTAAGCTACAACAAACCAAGCATTGCAAGTGGATGGGGTTTTTACAAAAATTCCATTTAGTGATCACGTATAAGAAGGGTAACACAAAAATGGTTTCGACGTGCTTTGAAGGCCATCCACATCAAATATCACATCTTTGGGAACTTTAATGCACATGGATACATTCACCCATGATGCACACAGAGAGGCATATTTAGAGGACGAGGACTTCAAGAGGGTGTTTTAGTAGTTACAGAGCTTAGAGTCATGTGCACTATGGTGACAATATAGTTGACTACCATCTCTAGAACATCTTACTCTATAGGCTAAATCAGTTATGTGTTCCTAAAGGTGAGTGATTGTAGCTGATTAAAGAGGCTCACACCTCCAAGGTTGTAGGGAAATTTTGTGTAGGGAAGGTAGTGGCCAACTTGCAGAGGTATTTGTATTAGCTCAAGATGAAATAAAAAGTATCTAGGTCCGTCAAAGGGTGCATGCTTTGTTGTACCAGCAAGCCTAGTAATAGGAAACATGGTCTATATCATCCCTTACCTATACCCAATTTTCCTTGGGAAATCATTTCCATGGACTTTGTGGGAGGTTTACCAACAACCATGAAGGGACATGACTAAGTTTCTGTGGTAGTTGTTAGGTTCAACAAGATTTGCATTTTGATGCCCTATAAAGAGGCAATTAGTGGGAAAGAAATAACAAACTTGTTCTTTGGATAGGTCTGGGTGCACTTTGGGATACCAATTAGCATCATTTTAGATAGAGAATGATATTGCTCAGTGCATTTTGGACTCTATTATGGGAGAAGATGGACATGAAGTTGAAGAGGTCTGCAACATTCCATCCACAGATAGATGGGTAGACAAAAGTAGTTAGCCTGAATTTGGTGCAAATTTTGATGGGTTACAATCAAAAGCATCTAAAGACTTGGAATAAAAAATTGGTATATACACAACACTCTTATAACATAGCAATCCACACTTTTGGTAGTAAGTCTTGATCTGAAACTTGTTTTGGATATTTTCCACCTTCACCTTTGGATATTTCATATGGATAGTAAGGAGGAGTGAGGGAGGATATTACAGGGGATGCCTTAAGGGATGAAAAAATTGTTGAGAGGATTAGGAAAACCCATATACAGGTATAGGAGACACTACAAAAGTCATAGGAAAAATACAAGGTAAAAAATGATCAACACAAAATAGAGAGGTCATTTAAGGTGGGAGACAGAGTATGGTCATAGTTGAATAAGGAGAGGCTATGTGGTCCTTGTAAGAAAATCAAGGCTTTGTGATATGTTCCCTTTGAAATACTAGAAAAGATAGGAGATAATGCCCATAGAGTTAGTCTACCCACATACATGCACATTTTCTGAGTGGTGAATGTAGATAATTTGAAACTCTATGAGCCTTCCAAGCTAGATCAAACTGATGAATGGATCCTACCTTCTGTAGAGGATTTGGCACCAGATTATCATGAATATTTTATAAAGGAAACACTTTTTCAGAAGAATTATAGAACTACAAGGTAGGGGAAGCATGACCTTTGGCATATTGGGTTGAAAGGATAGCTTCCAAGAAAAGCTAAATGGTACACTTGAGAGAAGCTGGAGGGAAAAATTCACCACTTCATTCAGGGGAATCTTTTTGGGTCCAAAAGCCTCCCAAAATGGGGAGGTGTAATCTAGATTAGATCATTATATTGTTTATCATCCATCCCAATTCTTTTAGAGTGGAAAAAGTGGAGGAATCAACTCATAGGACACTTTTACTGATGGGACCCAATTTGGTAAATTGGGGTCTAAAACCTTCTAGGAGAATTTTGATGCTTCAAATGACATTTTTTGGGGTAAAACCTTGCCACTTAAGCATAACATTTTTTTGTGTTATTCTACACACAAATACCTTTCCAATGGTGTGAGAATCATCTCGATCGAAGTCCATACGAATGCCATTCAAAATTTTATCTTCTTTTTTTTTACCACCATAATTCAAGAGGATATCATGTCAACCCCCATTGTTCATGGAAAAGGGGCTAGCAATGTGATCATGATGAATAAGGCTCTAAAATAGTCAATATTGTAACTCTAGTTAAGTGTTGAAGGAGTCAAACCTAACCACTAGTAGGTTATCAGGTTGTGTTATTACTAGACCACTAGGATGAAAAGGGGTTCCATGATTCGAATGTGGAACATTAGTTTTCTATGCTAAGATCTTCATTAGAATATAAAAATGTGCTTGAGGTTTGTACTCCAAAATAGCAAGTAAAAACGTGAGTTTTTATGTGTGTTTTCTTATGTTAATTTCATGAAAACTTTAAACATGAATTCAAAACATTGAATGAAAGCATGCATCAAACAGTAATACACCAGCCATTGTTAAAGTAGTTCACCCCTCATGGGTTGCATCTCCTTGGGCACATTGGTAAGTTCACCCCTCATGGTAGTTCACCCCTCATGGGTTGCATCTCCTTGGGCACATTGGTAAGTCATTTTTCTATGTTATGGGAGGTCGTGGGGTCGAGCCCGACCTCTGCCCTATCTGCCATAACAAATTTTAAATGCCATTAGGAGGACACGTGGCAGCCTTAGGCTTAGCCATGTGTCGCCTCCTCATTGGCCCAAACAAAAAAACAAGTGGACCAATAGAACGATGCTATTGAGCCCAAGAATATTCCAAATAATATGATGAGGGAATATACATAGGAATATACCAAGAATATTACTTTTGCTTACTAGACTATGTGGATGCCCAGTCAGCATCCCTGTAAAAATTTTTACCTGTTTGATAAAGTGAACAGATTATGTTTCTAGGAGCATACGGTGTCATTTTCGTGCAAAACAAGTTGTGCCGTATTCAGGACTATGAAATCTACGCATTCATTCAGGTTCCACACCATTATGACAACTTTGAATTTTTGGAAAATTTTGAGCTCCTGATCACTCTTCCCCACTGAAAACTTTTGGTCCCCAAAAGTTCACTTTCAATTGTTCAACATTTGAAGGTATCGTTCCTTCACTTTTCCAGACTTGATCCAATCGATGATTGCAGGTGCCTTGAATTATACTTATCTTGGCTCTTTCTCAAGCTGAACTTGAAATATAACTTGACCAAATAATTCAAGTTCAATGTTCTTCTCGACTTTTCCATGTCGCTATGACCATTCACAACAACATCCTTCCCAAGAATAAATCCCATGGTTCTCTTCTGCAAAATCCTTATCAAGGATAAGATCCCAAAAAGACTATGACAAATGAACCGAAGTCTTTCTATATGTGATTTTCGCCGAAGCTCTTCTTATAACTTTGATGGATCACAGAAGCCTCAATTCTACAAGTTTCTCATAGTGAATACTTGTATAACTTGAGTGCTTAACACATTTTTAATATACTGAATGTGCTGCAACTACTCATACAAGAATTTTTAAAATGCTTTCTTAAACTACAAATAGAAATTCTTTTTACAATATGGAATAAGCTTGACTCCCAAATTTTCCATTCAAATTGACTATCAACAAGCCAAATAACAATGCCCAAAGAAAACATTGTTGCATATAAGTGATTTGTTTATGAAAATCACTTTTACAAATTTCCTAACTATGGGGATATGCAACTAGTGCAAAACAAATATTTACAAACTTCAGTTGGACAAATAGTCTGCCCATTTCTTACCCAACTAGGTAAATGAACCCTTTATTTGAAATTTTTATTCTTCTGAAGTTGCTTCAGGGATGGTCGCATCTTGCGCCACTTTTTCTTTTGTCGCTTCCTATTTTGGTGCTTGCATAATTTTCTTGCCCTTGCCAGGATGAAGTTGTGGAAACAATTTCCAACACTTCTCGATCCAATGCCCACTGGTATTGCAGTGAGTGCAAAAGTTATTTTGAGCTTCTCTTGGCTCACATGTCTTTAAACTTGGATGAGATTTTCTCTTTTCGGTCTCAATTCCATTATACATAAACATCTTCTTGATGATTACTTTCCTTTTATAGCACTTATCTACACAATGGTTATATGAAAGACAAAAGGTGCATAGAAACACACTCCTCAACATGTTGTTTTCCATTATGAAAAGCATTTGAATTAACAGGATGATTATACCTATTTTTGTTGTCCTTTGGCTTATGCTTCTTGCTTGAGGAACTTACATGGAAAGAAGAACTTCACTTCATTTCTTCTTCAACTTTTTCACCTCTCTTTAGAGATGTTTTTCACTTCAAGTCCTCCTTATACTTGAGGAACCAAGAGGGTACCAATTATGGATGCAAATCCCAACATCTTGCCTATTCATGTCTCCTCTAATGGCAAAAGGAACATGATACCCAGGAGTTGTCGCTAGAAGACCATCCTTCTTTTGAAACTATTGGCATTATGACACAGATCTGGCGCTATGACACAGGTGTTGTCCTTGATGGAAACTCTCACAAATGATAAATCACAGTTTAGACTCCTAGAATGAAGAAAGAAAGGTATAAGTAGGTTTCCATTGACCAAGCTGCGTGTACACGCCGGTTTGCAGACCAAAATGTGCGTATGAGTGTACACACGCACTTTCATGAAAGGAAAGGCGTGTACATGTTGGAAAACTTGGTTTTGGTCCATGGTATTTGGACCATGTTATTGTGATCCATGGTATTGCTCCAAGGTATCTTGTCCGAAGTGTTGACCCCAGGTATTTGGTCCAAGGTATTGATTCTAAGTGGTTTTGGACCATGGTATTGAGCAAGACCTAAGACTATAAAAGTAGAAGAAGATCATTAGGCAAAGTCACTTATGAATTGAATATCTAATGAAGAGCAAGATCTGGTATACAGGTGATTGGGTTATGGTGCATAGCTGGATTTGAATCAAGGATGAACCTGAGCGCTTGATGAAGGATAAGTTCTATTGATGGGTCAAGATCTTAAGGCTTGAAGAGAAGTATCTTTATGTGGTTTTGATCTTTTATCTTAATAATTAGCACATGTCGTAATCTGTAAATATGATGATCTAGGTATATCTGATGTCTGAATAATTGTAAAGGTTAAATCATCATTTACAAATCTGTACGCAGGTTCCTTATGGCAAAGATGCATATACACATTGGTTCAGCATTTCAAAAGTGTGTATACACATGTTTGCCTTGATACAAATGCGTATGCACATAGGTTCATCACATTGAAGTAGCGTACACCTCATAAAATATTCTTTAGCTACTTCAAATTGCTGTTGCAATGTTCTGGGTTCTAGCTTGGGTTCTGGTTAGTGCTATATTCTGGTTGCAACATTCAAAAAAGTGATTTTTTGATTCAGTTTTGGTTGGTGCAAAGGAGATTGGTTGATGCAGATATATTTGACGTTTGATTGATGTTATTGGTGGATCCAGTTTGAAAATTTATGAAACATGGTCCCTGGAAGAAAAGAGAAGGTTGTAGCCTTTTGTAGGTCAACACCTACATACTAGTACATCAGCTAGTATAAGAGCTAGGGGGTTGTAGCTCCCTTCCAGGAGAAGCTGGAGGACGAGAGAAGGTTGTAGCCTTCTGCAGGTAGAAGCCTACGTACTGGTATAAGACTGCACCAGTACAAAATATTCTAAAAAGCAGTTTCTTATTAAAAGAAAGATAGAGACAATTGCAGCAGGTGGTTTTCACCTACATTGGGTTTCCACCTTATATCTTGTGTTCATGTGTGTGGCTGTCTGTTCTATTTTTATTTCTCCTAGTTACTGTTTATATGGTTCTGATGCACAGATTAAATATCAACTTATGAAGAATTAATTAAATTATAAGTTTACAAAGTATACGCTAGTTGCCTTATATATAGTTGCGTATACATGCAAGTTTCATTAACTGAAGTAGCATATATGAATTAGAATATGGAAATGAAATATTATTGACTTGCTAATACTGATTCACCCTCCCCCCCCTCTCAGTATTATTTCCAAGAGAAACATAGCCTAAGCCTTCATATTTAGGCCTCTCCTTTGCCTTAATTGGATTTTTAATGCCTTGATAGTTCACTCGAAGTCCTCCTCCCTTGTAACCCATCTTGGTCAAGAGCTTGGATCCAATGCCTTTACTATGTTTTTCAAAGGCTGCAATGAATTTACATCAATACTTTCATGTAAAGAAGAAGCATGTAAATGCTTACCATTTGCCTCAT
Organism: Pinus taeda; assembly: GCA_000404065.3. NCBI lineage: Eukaryota > Viridiplantae > Streptophyta > Pinopsida > Pinales > Pinaceae > Pinus > Pinus taeda. The sequence continues at coordinate 15,961 of APFE030172170.1, forward strand.
CTTTTGATTGACATACAAAGATGTTTCAAAATCTCTTTTGATTCTGGATGTGTCCTCTTGGACTCTTTGGCTCTCTTCTTTCAGCTCCTTGAATTTGGGTGTTGATAGCACCTCATCCTCCACATCATGTGGACAAAAGGTACAAACTTGTCCATCTTCCTTCTCTAATGGAATTTCTACACTAGCATCTTGTATAAGAGTTGTAGAAAAACATGAATATTGTGGAGAAGATGGTGGTTTATCACCATTCTTGTTACCTTCTTTTTTTAGAGAACATTCTCCTCTTGGAGGTCTAGAGATTTCACCTTGAAATTTGGTATTCCTCTCTTCATAGAGGACCTTCACTATTTCTGCCATATCTAAGAAAACCTTTCTAAAAGTCTTCACATCCTTTGACATTCTTGTAGGCTCTCCTCCTTGGGACATGCTTTGCTTGAAGCTTCTACTGCAATTTGAGATAGAACGGATGGTATAGATTGTAACAATATTGCTCTCCTTTCCAACACCTTCTCCTCACTTGAGCTTCAAAACACATTTACTTGCAAACAATAGTCAATTCCTCCTTGCACAAAGCAAACTAGTGCTTTGATACCAACTTGATATGAATGTGGAATATTAGTTTTCTATGCTAAGATCCTCATCAAAATATAAAATTGTGCTTGATTTTTATACTCCAAAATAGCAAGTAAAAACATGAGTTTTTATGTGTGTTTTCTTATGTTAATTCCATGAAAACTTTAAACATGAATTCAAAACATTGAATGGAAGTATGCATCAATTAGTAATACACCAGCCATTGTTAAAGGAGTTCATCCCTCTCGGGCTACATCTTCTTGGATCAGCTCTAATGGCATGATCCCTTCTCATTATGCTCAATGTTTAGAAAAGAAAGAGTACATAAAGTGCTGAGAAATGGAATGGTTAGTTTCTCCTTCAGAGAAACAAACTTCTACAAGAGTTATCACTCCACATATATGTTAACCTATAGTCAAACATGTAAACTTTTAGCAAACAAAGGTATCTTGCACCAAGACCCCATACTCCAACTTCATAGAGCATCAACATCACAACAATCCACTTGAAGTGCATAAACCCATTTCTTCTCCAAAACACATAGAGAAAAGAGGAACAAAAGCTAATGCACTGATGTAATAGTTGTTGCAAAAAGAACATGGAGGCTGGAAAACCCCTACAAGGTCATCTCCATTTTCAAACTCCTTCATAAAATAATTTAACACTCTGGTTGACCATGGCACCCATAGATTTCAACCTGAAAATATCCTATCTAGAAGTTCTCCTTTGATTCCGATACCGACTCCAATGAGTCTAAAATGTCCAAAAATGGCTACCTAGCCTCTTTTTGCATCCAATTTGGTCGAAATTGGACAAGTTATGACCTCTCCTAGTTTTCCCACTATTCGTTCTACATTTTGCACAAAATCTGTCATCATCGTACAAATTCGCCCCATTTTCCGCTAACAGAGTGACAAATTCCCCGTATTTCAGGCAGATTTGTAGGACCGTTAATTTAGCCGTTGAGGCCTAAAAACCAAAATATTGGTCATATGGGGGGCCCATGCGCCTAGGGGCTAGCCCCCGACGCTGGCCCCCTACCTCTGGTGGTCACATTAAACTTTAGCGGCGTGTTCACATGTGGAGGTCCCCTGGTGGTTAAGGCTAGAGGTATTCTTTGGCGAGTAGCTTGGCGGTGATCGTTGGCGGTCACATTAAATAGTAGTCGAGCGTTCACATGGGGGGCGGTTAAGTCTGCTCCCCCCCACCCATACTATGCAGCATCAAAATTTAAGAGGAACTTTCCTGCCCATATGGTTAAGAAACGTCATGGGGTGCATTGGTAAGTCATTTGTCTATGCTATGGGAGGTCACACGGTCGAGCCTCGCCTCCGCCCTGTCTGCCATAACAAATTTTAAATGCCAGTAGGAGGACACATGGCAGCCTCAGGCTTAGCCACGTTTCACCTCCTCATTGGCCCAAACAAAAAACGCGTGGACCAATATGATGCAAGCCATGCTTGCAATACCCAGAATCCTCCATTGTTTTGACTGTAAACCACTACTGATTCAAAACTCTATCTTAACCCACAACGTTTGATGTTCTGAGACTGCCCAGACTGCTGCGTTCTGCAAAGACTACTGCCTCTATTCCACTGTATATGTTACGTTAACGCAGTGCTTCCGAAATAATTTCAAAAGATAATAAACTCTGCCTTTCAACTGCTAATTCACCGATTTCTATCTGAAACTGGGGCATGAATTTCCAATTTTAATTGTTCAGAATTCAAATCTCTTCAGAAGATGACGTTTTTATTAGGGCACGATCTTTCTTGCTTACAATCACACATTTTTTTTACAACCATTTGGTCTCCTGCGAGAACAAAAATGTTGATCAGATTCAACGGACTATTCTGAGAAATTTTCACACGCTCGTGTCTTTCAATGGCTTCCTCTGCTTAAATTTTATTCTTCTGGTCGGAATTGTATGTGCTCATGCGCAGAAGTGGCTCCTCACACTCATGTAGCCTTCGAAAGAAACGATTTGCAGCCCTCAATGGATGATTACAGGCGCCTTATTTCTCCCCATAATAAACCAAAATTCACCATGTTTACTTCGCTGAGCTTTTGCTCTGCGTTTGAAACAAAACCTCTCTCTGTGACCTTAACACCTTTACCTATTTCCACATTCAGTTTCTTCAGCTATTCGTTGGCATTTCATAAGTCGATTATGCTCTCTCCGCGCAAATACAGCCATGCATTCAACTCTGGATTCGATCAAAAGAATCAGGGAATGATCTCTCGTATGTGATTCAAAAATATATTACATCGACCTTGTTCAATGAACCGCAGGCCCAAACATTAAAACCCGCTCAGCGCCATCAACATTCGATCAGTATTGTATTGTGTTATTTTAACAAAATTGTTTCAATTAATCAATCAACTGTGAAGCGCATAAACAATTCAATTCATTCGATTGCCTTTAAATCCATAACCACAACCAAATCAAATGCACACAGTTCAACTTCTAATTTCAGAATTTAACAACCAATACATATAACCCAATCAACATATATGTAATCTGAAACAATAACTTACAACCTTTTGTTGGGCAGATCTTCAACGTTCATGGCCCTTACAATTTTCCAGAGGACTTACAGCCTTGGTTGTTCAACCTATTCTCCACCACACTCTCTCACCCTCTCACTCTGATCTCTAATGCTTTTGAGGCTTCATAATTTATAAAACTTAGCATGATCTAAAAAATCCTAAAATCACTCAACTAAAAGCTCTAAAACTCTACATGCAATGCATACATATGGGAAAAAGCATCTTGAGGCTTTATTCCATCTTTTTCCCTATTCTAAAATAGAAAAGCTTCCTTATCACTTAATGATCCACATCCATTCTTTTTATGCCTAAAAGCTCTCCCTAATTCCTATTTTCTCATTTATTTATTTTGAGAATATCTAATTAAATCACACTTAAAAGTCTAGATATTAAACTGACTTGGAACTTAGGAAACTAATTCTAGAAATGCTTGACCCCCTATGTCTATTATTTACAATGATTTCACTTGGGTTGAATGCTCCTGCATCACAATAGAACGATGTCACCGAGCCTGAGAATATTCCAAAGAAGATGCCAAGGGAATATACCATAGGACAATACCAAAGATATTCCTTTTGTTGACTGGGCTATACATATGCCTAGTCAGCATCCCTGTAATTTTTTTTACATGTTTGACAAAGTGAACAGATCGTGTTTCTGGGAGCATACAGTGTCTGTTTCACACAAAATGAGTTGCGCCGGATTTAGAACGACAAGATCTACGTGGTCGTTCAGGTTCCATATCATTATGACAACTTTGAATTTTAGGCAAATTTTGAGCTCCTGATTATTCCATTATGTTCGAGTGCATCTTGTTCTGTAAATGAGCATAGTAGTTGAGACTGTATAGGGAGAGAGAAGACATAGAGGATTTTTGCACTGCAGTTGCGGATGTACCACATTCCTCACTTCTTTTTACTTGAACCCATTTTTCCATTCAAATAAAGAGAGCAAACCAATGTCACCTTCTAGTTGGGTTTTCTCCCAAAAGGGTTTCCTAAGGTACGTCTTGTGTTCTTATGGTTGTGAGTGATTGTATTTTTGTTTGTTCTCTATTTTTCGCATTTTAGTTATTTTATGCATGAAATTGTAACTTAACAAATCTAGAAGTCCAAGGAAAAATAATCTGCATAGCATATATTTTGGATCATATCTATTGTGACGAACTATCTAGTGAAATATCCACAACAATTTAGACATCAAGTTGTGTATGGACTGCTTCAATGTATAAATAATTTTAATATTCTTTAGAAATTTCCTCACCTTCAAGTAGTCATTAGTCATTTCTTGTTGTGTTATTCATACTCCATAACAAATTCAAGAAAACTTTTAAGAGGGGTTCTACATAATTTATATATAAACTTGGGTCTCAATGCCAACTACTCATCGTTATTAAATTTATTACCTACAATTATCTAATAGGTCCATTTACTACCCACCAACTAAACAATTAAACAAATTTCAAGATTATGGTCACATTACATTGATTATCCTCTTTAAATAACTCCATAAATACTTTTTATTACATTAATTATCTCCCCAAAATAGAAATGAGTCGACCATAAAATTTCTATGTGATTTCTTCATAAAATTTTAACTTAAATCATAAATCATAAAAATAACCAATCTAAAACATAATTAATATTTAAAATTTCTTTACAACCCATAACTAATAAATGTCTACTACCATTCAATTAAAAATTTTCATTTATATGTATACACCATTATTAAAAGTAACGCCATTCTCAACAATGTATAAAATCCATATAAAAAATTATATAACTTTAATAGAAAATCGATTACTATCTTTAAATTTTAAAATTTATTACCATTTTTGAAATGATCTAAAATACTCTTATCAAATACCATACACTGTAGATTTCTCAATAACATAGATACATATGTTCATCACTATAAATTGACATTCACATGTATAAAATTCTTAAAAAAATAAATCTAAATCAGGTAAAATCATCTCAAAAAAGAGTGCTTATAACTTTTGAACAAGATTATCCTTAACAATCCCTTTGATAAGTAGTGTGACCCTACTAATTTGGAGGGTATTATAACCCCACTATCTCATTCACTCCAACCCCACAATTGTGTGTGCTTTATTAAACAACTATTTCTATGTGGATACAAAATCATTTTTCTTTGGTCATGTATATTGTGTTGTCTTAAAAGTAAAACCTAGGCAACAAACATTTAAAATCATTGTACATTGTTTTTCTTACATTTAAATATAATAATATTTCTTTTTACAAATGGTGTCTAAAGAAAACCCATAATGACTTTGACATATGTGCTCCATTTGACATATGACTACATAATGTTTTAAGGTTTAAATATAAAATAAAATGATTGTCCTTTCACAAAATGTGTCTAAACAAAACCCATTATGAGTACCCTTATGTCCATTTGTCACATGACCGACGAAACGGTTTTCAGTTTTTTTAAGAATTGAGAGGTTGCTTTATCATTACATTTAATTGTACCCTTTAATTGTTCAAAGTTAGGAAACATTATACAACTTCAATGGTGTTGGTGTTGGTGTGGATTGATTAAATTAAGGTTTTAGCAACCATGTTTTCCATTATATTATATTTCATACGTACGTTGAAAGTCACAATTTGCCCTCCAATCAATCATTTCGGAATAAAGGTCTCCCATTAATGGAAGAGTTGATAGGCTATTTTTATAGTGCCTCCATCACATTTAGTTAGTTGTAACCTTTATTGCAAATATATTTTACTATAAAAGAAACCAAAGTTGTTAGGGAACATTATACAACTTTAATGGGGTTAGTGTACATTGATTAGACTAATGTTTTGGTAACCACGTTTTCCGCGATATTATATTCGAACTCACAATTTGCCATTCCACGCTCAATCATCTCGCACTAACAACTGTATTCACCTGATAACATTTTCTTTAAGAAATTGAAATTACGCATCATGAATTTGAATATTTATTTTTATGAGAGATTTTTCGGCAAAAATCACATGAGAAATTATTTGTCGAAGTTTTCGAACCAGCATTTTAAA
>APFE030172170.1:22560-43271 GCA_000404065.3 Pinus taeda
ACATTTGGTGGATTTCAAATTGAGTAAATCATAAACCTTAATTATAAAGCCTCACTCTAAAGAGAAGGAGAATCAAATCATGATCAACAACTACCAACAACATTAAAGAACTTGACTCTAAATCATTTGAGCTAACCTTTAAAACTACTTTACATTATATTATATTGCATTTTTCATTATTTAACATAATAATCTCTCATAATGATATTTACATACTCAAGTTTCATTAATGTGAATCTATGACAACCTAGATATATATATTCATCACTTTCACCTAAAACATGTGTAAGTTATTACACAATTTAACCTTGAAATTAAGTAGCTTTTTAGCTTTGTGATAGTTGTAGTCTTTGTAATTACCTTTAAATGTGTAGTATTCATTTTGTATGATTCATCTCATATATAAAAACATTCTTTTCTTTTAAATGAGAAAAAATAATAAAAATGATAAAATTTGAAGGATTTAAAGAGTAGGTTTGAATATTATTTTAGAAGTTATTTTTAAAAAATTAATTGATTTATACAAGGTTTATTTTTTATTAAGTTTTAAGTTTAAATTCTATGGGAGGAGTTGAGAGTGAGAGTTAATTGTAAGGGTTACAATGTCTCAATGCATATTTGAGCTTGATTAAGTCTTGCAAAATTTTATTGACAAAATCTTGTTGTTAGGAAGATCATTCTTCCATTCAACATGTGAGCTGACCCCAACTTAGGTTTGACCTAATATAAGAAAAAAATTAATTAATATGCAAGGTTATTCCTAAATTAAGGCTAGCCCCAATGTTAAATAGAAAAATGATTTACCATTCAACATATGAGTTGACCCTGACTTATATATAATTTTGTTACCACAATTATGCAATACTTCACCACAATTATGCAAAACTTATAAAGCTTAAATATCTCTTAATACAATATAACCTCACAATCACTTTTTATCCTCAACCTCTCTCTATCAAATTTAAACCAAAATTTTTATATAACACACAAATTAACTAATCTACAAAACAAAAAAATAAATATATTTCAAATTAAATTATCCAAATTACATTATAATTCGATCTTGAAAAATAAAAAATAATGCCACAGAATTGGGAGGTGTATTCACTTGGTGGTAAATTAAAGAGATGACTCATGTAAAGTATTGAATAATGAAAGCAAACAACCTCAAATCAACAACAAATAATTAGTCAAACAATTAAGAACTCTACCTATTATAAAAATAATATGCAAACTCCACCTATTAAAAAGATAATAATGGCATATTATTGTAAGTAAAGGTCTAACAATGCACTCGGCAACTTATTATTGACACCCAACTACTTTAACACTTATTATTGACACCCAACTACTTTAACACGATACTGATTTGGAATGAAATTGATTGGGTTGAAATGTAATAACTTATCATTGAAATAATAAAATTTTATACATATATTTAAATAAAATTGTTTTACTATATTGAAAATTAAGTTTGAAGAATTTCACATTTTTATATTATAAATAGCAAAGATTTGACAATCTGAAAATATTTCTCATATTAATAAATTTTCAGTTTATTGTCTATTTTCTTAATTTATTAAAAAATAAATTATAAAACTCATTATCTTGCACTAACATGGTTGAGGGTTATCAATATTCTCTGCAGGAAAAGTTTTCCTTCCCCAAACATGTTTGAATTGTATTGGTAATCAAACTTGTGCATGAAACTTTTTCCCTCAATTTTATTTTTTCATTATTTTTTGGCTTTAGATGGGTGTTATCCAACCAGTAGTAAATGGAACTCTAGATACTATGGCGGCTTGCAAAAGGAAAAATTTGTTGCAAAAGGAAAAATTTGTTACCTATTAATTAGGTTGAGTTTAGGTTGAATAGATGGAAGAACATTTTATGAATGTTATTATTATGGATGCTATTATTTAGGTTGGATTGAAGAATTTTATTTTTTATAGATGTTATTATTATAGATGTTATTATTAGAACTGTGAATTTGAGTTTGGATATTTTAGTTTAAATTTGTTAAATTTTTTAGTTTTAATTTTTCTTATTTAACTCATTTTTAATATTTTCTATATTTATTGAATATAATTAGAGATATTAATTATTTTATAGTGAATACAATTATCAAAATTGTGAAGTCAAAATTGGAGACTTATTAAGACAATTTAATCAGCCCAAAAATGTCTTTTAACCTCAATCCCCACTTAAAGCTATCCTGAATCCTCTCCTTACTCATCGAACTTAAATATGTTTGTTAATTATTTTTTATGTTATGTATTTATTGGTTGTTATTTGTTATGTTTTGTTTTTTCTTGAACTGTGTAGAGATTTTAGAGTCGTATAATCATCTCTATAACTATAAAAATACTAAGGATAACAGGGAAAATTTTAAGGATTGAAATTTATCTTAAAGTTAAGAAATTTTGGCCAATCTCATTAGTACATAATATGAACTTTGTAAAATGTTTGACAAAGTTTTTGTTAAAGTATTCAATTTCTTATAATTTTATATAGTCTCTATATACAATTTTGTTGATTTTTAAGGTAAAACAATTTTATATTATAAAATTTGGGCCAATAATTTTTAGAAGAAATGGAAGTTAACAAAAGGGCCATGATAAGTGGTATAATTGATTTAGAAAAAAAAGAAAATCATGGCATATGGATATGTTGTGAAAACATCATGGTTCATGGATACTTAACGTATGAAAGTTTTATTTTAAATGAGTACATGCTGTAATGTGATGGTATATAAATTTGTTGAGTGCTTTTCAAAAGGGGCATATATATTGCATGGAGTATGTATGATGCATTTACCTATATATATTATGGGAGTAGTTTTTATTAGTAAGGAGAATTATCTTGAGTGGTTCCGAAAGATAAAACGCGCTTTCATTTTCAACAAGTTGTGGAAAGGAGTTGTGAAGGTGTAGGAAACAATGCATAGGAAAAGATTATTTCAAACAAGGAGCTTTCCCTTTGGGAAAACAAGAACATAAAGGCTTGTGCCTTGATTTCAATGTCAGTAAATGAAGAGGTGAGTCGTTATGTTTTTCTATTTTCAAATGATTTTGAAGCATTACATAAGTTGAAGGAATTGTATGGCTTACACTCTGAATTTGAAGTTGTTCAATTGAAGATTAAGTTGTTATGCCTTGAGTTGAAAAATGATGACCCTCTTGCCTTAGCATTAGAAGTAAGATCAATTATGCATGACATAAAAGCCACTCGTGTTGAAATATATATTCCTCTCATAGATTATGTGAAGGCACTATATCCCACCTATTCACATTATCTTGAGTCATTGTAAGAAAGTGGCAACCTTAAAGAGATTACCTTTGACTCCCTTGAAAAAAAGTTTGTTGAAAGAGAGAAGGATTTTGCAAAGAAGACAACTCAATGTATTGAAGAAGTTGTGTGCCTTGCATGGAAGGAAAAGAATCATGCACAAGATTCTTCTAAAGGAAGAGGTGGTCGAAGAGGAAGAAGAAGGAGGGATATTAGAGATTGGGGGGGCAGACAGTTCCAAGGAGAAAAGTTTGATCTCCATTGCATATGATGCAATAGAGATGTACATGATGCTTCCACTTGTAATTTTCCTTGGGACTGAATTGAGCAGGAAAGAAATGAAGGGAAAGGTAAAACAAATACAAGGGGAAAGGTAAAGCACCTGAATCTACTCATTATGTTGTGGCACATTACAACATTGGAGTAATTTAAGACTTACTCAATACTTCACATCCATCATGGAAATATGATTGGTTGCTTGATTCAGAAGAAACTTGCCACATGAATTTCACGAGAGATTTCTTTGAAGAGTTCACTGATAATGTTGATGGCGTAGTATACTTTGTAGACAAATCCAAACTCAAGCCATCAGGGCTTAGAACCATCAGGCTCAAACTCCCTATTCTTCCAGACTTTCTTCTACATGACGTTCTATACCTCCCAGAATTGAGGAGAAACTTGTTGTCTTTGGTCCACATACGCTAGAAAGGACACTTTATTCATATATTTGAGGGCAAGGTTGAGGTCAGAAAAGCATCAAATCTCTCACTTGTCATGTTGGGGATAGAAGAAGTAATACTTCTGAAGCTACAAGGAACCTCTCTGCTCGTGCACAAAACTTTTCATATAGTTCTCACTATGATGAAGGTACATTTCCATCAAGTCTTTTATGGCATGCTTGATTTGGACATTTGAACTGTGACAACCTTCATTTGTTGAAGAAAAATGGTGTTACTGGTTTGCCTATTATTCTTAGGAAACTTAGGCAATGTGATGCTTGTATATTAGGAAATCACAAAAAACAATATTTTCATGATTCTCATTCCAGAGCACATAGAAGACTTGAACTCATTCATTCTTATTCATGTGTACCGATGCATGTTCCTTCTACAAATGGTAATAAATATATGATGACATTTATTGATGATTGCGCCAGAATTTGTTGGCTTTATTTATTGAAAAACAAATCTGAAGCCTTTGAAACATTTAAGAAATTTCATGCATGGATTTAAAATGATGCACAATCTCATATTGACTCTATTCACATTGATAATGGACAATAATACACATTAAATCAATTTGAAAACATCTTCGCGAGCATGGGATCAAACATCAAACAACTGTGCCCTATAATCTGCAAAAGAATAGAGTAGCTAAAAGGATGAACATGACAATATTAAATATGGTACGTTCCATGATGTTTTTCAAGAATGTTAAACTGATGTTTTGGGCTAATGGATTTCTATGTGTTGTGTATATAAAGAATAGGTATCCATCTATTGCTATAAAAAATAAGACTCCCTATGAAATGTGGTATGACCACATTCCTTTGGTGAGGCATCTCATGGTTTTTGGTTCCACTTGCTATGCTTTTATACCTAAAGGACAAAGAAACAAAATCGGTGCAAGGAGTCTCAAGGTATTCAAACACCTCCAAAGTATACAATCTCTATGATGAAGTAAACATGAAGTTTATAATATCTAGAGATGTGATCTTTCTTGAATCTTCCAAGACTGGCAATGTTGTTGAGTTGTAGCTTGATCACTTGGATATATTCGGACATGCAAAGTATTTTCAAGGGTTTGAAAATGAGATTCCACATCCTGAAGGGGGAATTCCTATACTGGATCAATCTATGGAATCTTCTTTTGAAGCAATCTCTCCCCCACATGAAGCTCTAGACATTGATCCATATGACACTTTGAGTGAAGTGATTGACAAAATTGGGATACTCAATCTTGATTCAAAAACAACTTAGTCAATTGAGAAGCCTGGGCCATCTCAGAAAGGTCCTCCAAAATGGCTAGCGAAGACACTTGAAAGTGTCCGTCCTGATGAGGTTGGAAATATAGGAACAAGAAGCTCAACCATACATAATAGAGGTGATGTAGACAATCTTGATTCACCGGTTAATATGGATGTTTCTTATGGTTGTGAACTAAATTTGTCTAATATTTTGAACCAACTCCCTTCAAGGAAGTCAATTCTCATGATGAATCAAAAGAGGCGATGCAGAAAGAATATGATGTTTTGATAAATAATGGTGTCCGGAAGCTGGTTGATCCTCCATTGGGAACCAAACCAATTGGCTACAAGCAGGTCTTCAAAAAAAGTATAAATTAGATGAATCACTTAACAAGCACAAAGTTGGGCTTGTGGCAAAATGTTTTGCATAGAAGGAAGGGGTCGACTATGAGGAGACATTTTCACCCACAACAAAATGGGCTACCATCTAGACACTATTTTCCTTGGTAGCACAGAACGGTTGGAAAGTCCAACAAATGGATGTAAAAAATACTTTCTTGAATGGAGATTTGAAAGAGAATGTTTTCATGTTCCAACTAGAAGGATTTTTTGTGAAGGGTCAAGAACATAAAGTATGCAAGCTTGTAAAAGCATTGTATGGCCTCAAGCAAGCACCACGAACTTGGTACGAGAAGGTAACTAAGCATATTCTAAAACTTAATTTCAAACATTAGGATCTTGATGATGAAAATTTGTTTGTCAAGAAAGTCAAAAAAATCATTGTTTATCTTGTGGTGTATGTAGATGATCTTCTAATGACAGGGAACAATGAGAACTACATTGCATCAATAAAGAAAGAACTGAGGAAATGTTTTGAGATGACAAATTTGGTCTATGTTCACTACTATTTTGGTATTGAAGTAACTCAACATCCAAAGTTTATATTCCTATCTTATAATAAGTACATTGGAGATATGTTGAATAGGTTTGGCATGGCTAAGTGAAATCCTTTGATTACTCCAATGGAATAGAACTTAAAGCTCATGTCCACTAAAGAAAAAGAATTCGAGGATGCAACAAAGTATAGACGTAGGAAGTCACAACTACCTAACTACTACCAGAGCAGACATTTGATTTGTTGTTGGAATCCTCTCCAGCTTTATATAAAATCCTTGTGAGGGCCATTGTTTTGCTGCAAAAAGAGTTATAAAGTACTTGAAGGGAAAAAAATACTTTGGAATTAAGTATACACAGGTGAGCGACTTCAACTTGATTGGATACTTTGATTCAGACTTCGATGAAGATAAAGAAACTGGGGTATCTACTTTAGGTTATGTTATGAGTCTTGGATCAGCAACTATCTCCTGGAGGTCATGCAAACAATCAGTTCCATCAGATTCCACAGCTGAAGTAGAATATGTGGTAACAACTGAAACAACAAAGGAAATTGTGTGGCTTAGGAATATTTTGGAAGATATGCAGGAAAAACAAGTGCATTCAACTCCTCTTTTGATTGATAACACTTCTGCAATAAATTTGGCCAAGAACCCAAAGTTCCATGATCGAACAAAGCACATCAATACAAAATACCATTTGATTCGACATCATGTTGAGGCCAAAACAATCCAGCTATGGCATTGCTCCACAAATGAGCATATTGCAGACATCTTCACTAAAGTGATCAGAAGGGAAAATTTTGAAAGATTCGGAATGATGCTTGGACTCACCAACACCCCTTCAGATTAAGGGGGGAATGTTGACGCCTAATTTTTAGGATTAGGTAAATCCATGTAAATAAAAAAATAATGAGAATTGAAAGATGAAGAGGCATTCAGAGATGAAACCCAATAGTCTCCCTCTCCATATATATATGTTCCATCTTAATTCAAAACACAATTCAATTTGTGGAGTTACCTTCTCGCCTTACAATATTAATATAATGATCAAAATTAAAAAATAAAATTAAAAATAAAGTTTAATAATTTTATTAATAATATTATTAACATAATATTAATATTATATTAATAAATTAATAATAATAACTTATTAATAATTTAATACCTCGCCGATCGGGAGGTCATAGGGTCAATTCTCCTCGACGTCCTTGGGGTTAGGCCCGCTAGTCTGGTCGACGGGCTTTAAAAGATTCCCTTTGGGGTTGATCTGCCCAGATTTTCCTATGGGAAATTTTTTTTATTAAGAATTTAATAATATTATTTAAATATAAAATATTAATAACTATATATTAATACATTAATTTATAAATTAGCATTATAACAATATAATATGTTTTTAATGTTATGTTAAGTTTATACTATAAGGGTTTATAATATTGGGCATTTATAACATTAATCCTATATAATTTAATATTAATGTTAGGTTTTGCAATATAATGTTAAGGTTTATAAAGATTAATCTTATAATAATAAGGATTTTATAATATTAATATATTAATCTTAAGGGTATATTATAATTATGTTAAGATTTAATATATTAAATCCTAACATTATGACAATGTTGCCACAAGTTCTATAATATTAATATTAATATTAATAAATATTAATATTAATATTAATAATATTAATCATAATATTTATAATTTTAATATTATGGTTGATAATATTAAACCGAGCATTTATAATATTAATCCTAGCATTTATAATATTAATCCTCGGCTTTATAATCCTAGGATTTATGATATTATTCCTAAGGTTTATAATCCTACACTTTATAATATGTATCCTACTATTTAATACAATTTAATCTCAGGGTTTATAATATTAATCCCATGGAAATAATCTAGGGTTTATATTATCAATCATAGGGTTTATAATCCTAGGATTCACAATATTAATCTTAGGGTTTAATATATTAAATGTAGGGTTTAATATACCAGTCTTAGGATTTAGGGTTTTGTAATATTAATATATTAATCTTAGGGTTTATAATATTAATGTTATGATTTTGGGGGGAGTAGGAGTGGGAGGGGTTCTTCCTGGTCCTGACGAAAAAATTGAAGCACAATTTGCTTAGGGTCTGGGTCACGCGACAAACAATTAAGAAGAGTTTTTGGCTCTTTGGAAAGGCCTGGAAATTGCATTGGAAAGAAATGTTTCTAGTATTGTGGTTTTTGGTGATTTGGTGGTAATAATTCACTAGGTGGTCAAGGTTAGACATGTGTCGAGCTCTAATCTCCCACTTATCCTTCATAGGATTCTCTTGTTATATTCTCAGTTTGAGCATTCAGAATTTTCCCATGTATACAAGCATCTCAACTCAGTGGCCGATGCATTGGCTAATAGGGGCTCAACAATGACCCAAGGTTAAAGTGAGATGGATCAAGGAAATTGTAAATTTTCCCATATTCCTTAGTTATGATAAGAACTTATAGCCATCAGTTTTTGAATTCAAATATTGATCTGACTAGAAATTTCATTTGTCAGAAGGACAAGAAATCCGTCTCCCAAAGTAATTGGTCCCAAGATCTTTTCGTAATGTTAAGAAACATTGGGATATGTATTGTCAATCCACTCCATCACCAAGTCTTAAATATTTCCTCCAGGTGTCTCCCCCCAACACATATACTTGCTATGAATTCTCTCGCTCCCTGTGTTTATTGTGGTATCAACTTTTATTTCATCTTATGCAAACTTAGTGATGCAGGAGCATTCAGGTCTAGTCAACAATGTGATAGCATGATCACATGTCGTGACTAGCAAGGGGTTGAAAGACAAAGAGTTTAGTTGATTTTATTTATTTAAATATATGAGAGTGTTTATTTATTGTCAAAATGATTAGAAAGGGGCATAGTGGTTGATTGATTCTCCTTGTGTGGAGATCAGGCCAAACTATTAGATTTAATTGGTTTGAATAGAAAATGAGGAAACTAAAAGCTTGATTTAGTGGTTTTTTAGAAAAGAGTGGAGCTAAAGAGACTTTTTAGGAGAAGGTGAGAGATTTTTGGTTCTGAACTAGAATTGGGTCATGAATCCATTCTTTGTATAAATTGTGATTTCCTTGTATAATTCAGGGGTTGGATAGGTTAGATAGATCGATGTTTTGAGAGAGGTTAGATTTTGGAGTAGTTTTCAACCTACGGGTAGATTGTAAACAAAAGGCTACTATAAAGAGGAATTATGACTGAGGAATAGAGATTCCATTCTGTATATATATATATATATATATATATATATATATATATATATATAATATATATATATATATATATATAATATATATATATATATATATATATTATATATAATTATATATATATAACATGTACATGTACATGTACATGTACATATACATAATAAACAATATACATATCACACATATGTATAGTATATGTATATGTATATATATATAATATATATAATATATATATATATATATATATATATATTAAGCAGGTGGAGTGCGTGAACGCAGAGAAGCGGAGTTCGATGAATACACCGAGAGGAATGTGCCAAGGAGGATTCTAATGGATTGTTTGAATCCATTAGAATGATCAAACCAAAGCTTAGAAGATAGCGCACATTGGAAAAACGAAGGGACCAAAACTTTTAAAAGAAAGCCGCAAGTCACAACCAACACTGAAATTAGCATAAAAACTCAAGTAAAGGAAGAGTGAGAAGTGAAGCATTGATGCTCAGTAGCTGTTGGACCATTTAGATCAACAGCCAAGATTAAATCACGTCAGCATAGTCCTTTTGAGAATATCATAATGACCCTTTGAAATGGGGTGATCGCAATCATGCGATTAAATGTGATCTGTCGGATCAAGATTTAGATCGACGGTCTAGATATAATCGCTATTTGCGTTATCGGTGGTTTCAAGTGGAGCAGTTGGTCAGTGCATATGTAATACGCTGATAGCGATATAGCGATCAGCAATCGGGCAATTAGAGTTTGGCTTATCGGCGAAGTGGAGCGACATAGGAGCGGACCCGATATATTTATGTATGTGGATACATAACCCTTGAGATCCGGCCTTATGGTAAAGCAAAGTTTTTCCATGGCTTTTATGTATTGTGGTCGCATATCGGATGCGATAAAGGCCAAGGGATGACTGTGGGGTTGGAAAATCCTGATTGCGATAAGTGTTGTCTCGGGAATTGTCCGAGTTTGTACGGGAAGGAGAAAAAGGTAAGAAATGCGGAGATTTCCTTTGTAATTGTTGTGAAGAGGAATTAAGCGCTGATATATGGGTTTGCCTATTTTATATATATTAACCAATGTTTTAAGGGAGAAAGGTTAATGTATATGTGACTATGGTCATATAAAGGTCCTGAAGGGATTCTTAAGTTCCGATAAGGAATATTTGAGGGAGGCTTCATTAAAAGGGATAATCAATGTTTAAAGGGTTGATATAGTCTCGATAGAGGGTTTGAGGGAGGCTTCATTAAAAGGGATAATCAATGTTTAAAGGGTTGATATAGTCCCGATAGAGGGTTTAGGGTAGTGTGATTGTGTTCCGATAACAAGGAATGACTATAAAGGGCTTAACCATTTATGCTTTGAAGTTTTGACTCCTTAGGGAGTTAAACTCTTAGGACAATTATTTTTATGCATTTCATGCATACTGTGGGTATGTGAAGGGGGGTATCCCTACATCAAATTTAGTATCAGAGCAAGATTAATGCTCTGTGGAGATTGATTGAAGAACTAAATTTTATTTTCCAACATATATAACTAGCATTGTAATGGATCTAACACAGTGAGAGTGCAAGGATTCATGCACAGAAGAATTCTGACATGTTACAGGCAATGAAGACTTCATTTTGTTATTCAAGAGAGACTGTGGAAATTGGATTTGAGGAAGCTAGGATCATAAGGATTTGGTAAGTTTTAAAGCTTTAATGGTATGTGTAGGTGAATGCAGGCAATGAAATTGCAACAATATAGATGTATTTAGCAAGAACATAAATTTAGTTGAAAGAAGGATTGAAGTGCAGATAGTGAGAGGTAAAGCAGCATGTGTATTGTCCAGCCAGAGCAAGGTGAAAGAGATATATCAGAAGGTATTAGTTGTATTTTGATGATTGGTTCATTCGAATTGTTTTTATAAAGGGAAGAGAGTGGTAGTAGCAACACACAATAGCATATTGTGTAAAGAAAGAGAGGGGTTGTGTTGGTGGCAGTGAACCTAAATATTCCAACAGAAAGTTAGATAGGGAGAACAATTAAAGTGTTCTCAAGAGAAGGTGAGTTGAGGATACAAGCCTAAAGAGACACAGAAGAGGATGCTCAAGAGGTTCCAGAGATAGAGAACCGGTGCTTACTAAAAGACCAAGTCCAGAGAAGGGATTGGTGAGGTAAGTGACAGCAGGAAGGACTTGTTGTCACAGAGGCCTAGTGTAGCTCATAGTGAGTGAGAAGCTCATAGAGATAATGAGGAAATTACTACTGATAGTCATAGTAGGGGTTCAAAGAGAAGCCACAATAGAGGAACGGAGGATGCCATGGAACAAGGCAAAGGAGAGAAGATGAGTCAAGAGGTATTTGACAGAGAAATTACAAAACTGAAGGCAATTATGGATAACATGATAGTGTTGCTAGAAAAAGGTGAAGGAAACCGAAGATATGGTTGGACTAAAAAAAGAGAAAAGATAAAGTGGAAGTTGTTGCAGAAATAGGTAAAGAGGAGAAAGTATATCAAATTAAGAGAAGAAATCAGAGCAGTTGAGTTAGAGATGGAAGATAGCTATTGTAGACACAAGCAAGAAGTTTACCTTACTGATGAAGGAATCATTGATGATTTTCTGAATTTTTGAATGAGTTTGAATCAGCAGAGATATGTGATGATTGAAACATTAAGGAAAAAGGAACCTAATATTTTTAAAACTAATGATTTGTGCATATATGCTGGTGATGAACAACCTTTAGAAGATATGTTTATGCAGTTTGATGAAGAAATGAAACTGTTAGAAGAAATGGAATTAATAGAACAATTCTTGATTGACCATGTGTTCAAGGACACTAGAGATGGACAAATGTTGAAGACTACTAAGGAGGATGAAGATGATGAATCTAGTAAGATTTGGTAGAAAGATGGTAGATAGTTTGAAGACAAAAGGGAGTTTCTGATTTCAAAAGGAGAAGTAGAAAAGAGGTATGAAGACGACCTTATGGAAGGAGCAAACAAGAGTGTAGATGCAGTACAAACACTTGAGGTAATGGAATTATCTCTTCAATTTTTATTCAAAAATTATGAACCTGTATTGATAGTTAATGGACAAGAAATAATCTTGAAAGGACATAATGGATCATTAATGGAAATGATTCTTACTAAAGAATTTATTATGGAAGATGATAGAACCAAGGTTTATAAAGAGAATTCAACCCAAGGAGGTACAGTTAATCCATTCAAGGTTATGAAGAAGAAAGGGAAAGAGGATAAAAAGGAACACAAAGAGAGGTTGGTAGACACTGATGCACAGCTGGAAATTGAAGACAATGTTATTTGTAAAAATTGCCAAAAGAGTAAAGGTGAGTGTAAACAACACACTGAAAATAGACAAACAATCTTAGAGGATGAAGGTAAGGATGCTTTTATGAACAATGCATATGCAGTGAGAAACCCAGGGGAATAATGGAAGATGATATTCATGGTGTTAATAGTAATTTCCATTGTTGTAAAAGGAACCCTACAGTGGAATGGAACATCTATGGTATATGATGATTTTGTTTCTTGTATGGAAACAAATAGAACTTTAGGTTCTAAACTTAGAGATTGGCATATTTTGATTGAAACAAAGAAGGAATGGAAAAGACAACTCAATGGCTTACAGATTTCTAAGGAAGGAACAAGAAGAATGAAAAGGAGTGCGAAAGGAAGGAAGGCCAAGGAGAAGAGCAGAGAACAGAATTCAGAACTTAGACAACATTTAGAACAAAGTGAAGAAAAAGAAGATTTCTTCAAGACAAGACGATGTGACAAGTTTGACATGTCATAAATACATCAAGAGAATGACAAATCATAAAAACCGTGGAGCAGAATTAATAAGGACAGAGATAGAAAATGTAATATATTTTCCGACTTTGAATTATTAATTGTTGAATGTGGTTTTCAGGATAAAGGATAAACTACTCTTGGAGATATGTTTGCACTAATAAATATGAAGGAAGATGTAAATTCTGGAGCTGTAGAAAGTCAGTTTTCTTTATGGAAACAAGAAGATGAGAGTAAGCAACGAGTTGACTTAGAAGCTTGGAATAGAGGAAGGAGAGTTGGCATAGCTCTTAAGAAAGTTATTGTAGAAGAGGAAGAAGATTTCGAGAGATGTGGAAGTATAGTCCACAGACATATTTTTCTCTTAATACAAAGAAAGCTTAAATGTCAAGAGTTTATCTTGAGGATGCAATGGGAAAATTGGGTAAACGGTGCAGCTAAGTTTGATATGAGAATGGAGGAAATTGAACAAAGCTCAATAATTAAAATATTTGCAGCCAGAGGACAATATATAGTTGAAAAGCTATATGTTCTTGTATTAAACAATGCCCAATCTTCTTTTGAGATTGGAGAGACTCTATTTAAGCTATTTGATAGATGGATGATGAAAACTACAAATATAATGAGTATAAGAAATTGTCAAAGTTAGTGAGTCAAGGGGAGATGGAAGGATATACAAGACAACATAAAGAAATTGGTTTATAGACAGAAGGAGATGTCGGTGATTGCGTCGAAAGTCAAAAGGAACAGTTAGGTACAAGGCAAGAGAAAATAGTTGAATATGGAGATAAATTCTATTGGTATAATGATAGGACAATAGTGGATAGAGAAGTAGAGATTTATGTTGTTTGAGGAGGTGTTTTTACATGGTATCAACACCAAAAAATTATGCAACAAAGAGCTTATGAATGCAGAGCAAAAAGACATCCACAACACAAAGTCTGGCAACCAAGAGAAAGAAAGGAGGCAGTAAATACACTTGCAGATGAAATGGATCAAGTAGCCAGTTGGGAAATGAAATCTGATGAAGTTTACAATAGAGGAAGTAGAAAGACTCATGAATAGGAGTCCATGGAAACTTTCAACTTTGGGAGTCCAATACAGGAGAATTTAGGCCTAGTCAACAATGTGATAGTATGATCACATGTTGTGACTAGCAAGGGGTTGAAAGACAAAGAGTTTAGTTTATTTTAGTTATTTAAATATATGAGAGTGCTTATTTATTGTCAAAATGATTAAAAAGGGGCATAGTGGCTAATTGATTCTCCCTGTGTGGAGATCAGGCCAAATTGTTAGATTTAATTGGTTTGAATAGAAAATGAGGAAACTGAAATCTTGATTTAGTGGTTGTTTAGAAAAGAGTGGAGTTGAAGAGACTTTTTAGGAGAAGGTGAGAGATTTCTAGTATTGAACTAGAATTGGGTCATGAATCCATTCTTTGTATAAATTGTGATTTCCTTGTATAATTCAGGGGTTGGATAGGTTAGATAGATCAATGTTTTGAGAGAGGTTAGATTTTGGAGTAGTTTTCAGCCTACGGGCAGATTGTAAACAAAAGGCTACTATAAAGAGGAATTAGGCCTGAAGAACAGAGATTACATTTTGTAGTGATCAATATATAATATTTATATATATATATATATAATATATATAAATAATATATATATAAATATATATATATATATATATATAATATATATATATATATATAAATATATATATAATATATATATAAATATATATATATATATATTAATTCAATAGACTGTAGAAATGCGTGATTGAGTGTCCAATGATAGCCCAAATGCATCAGAGGATTGCACACACACACACACACATATATATTTATGCAAGCAGAGTGCATGAACACAAAGAAGTGGAGTTCGATGAATACACTGAGAGGAATGTGCCACGGAGGATTCTAATGGATTGTTTGAATCCATTAGAATGATCAAACCAAAGCTCAAAAGATAGTGCACATTGGAAAAACCAAGGGAACAAAAGTTTTAAAAGAAAGCCGCAAGCCACAGCCAACACTGAAATTAGCGTAAAAACTCAAGTAAAAGGAAGAGTGAGTGGTAAAGCAGAATTTTTCCATGTATTTTATATATTGTGGTCGCATATCGAATGCGATAAATGCCGAGGGATGATTGTGGGGTTGGAAAGTCCCAATTGCGATAAGTGTTGTCTCGGAACTGTGCGAGTCTATACGAGAAGGTGGAAAAAGTAAGAAATGTGGAGATTTCCTTTGTAATTGCTGTAAAGAGGAATTAAGCACCGATATATGGGTTTGCATGTTTTATATATATTAACCCATGTTATAAGGGAGAAAGGTTAATATATATACGACTATGGTCATATAAACATCCTAAAATAGAATGTGCTAAAAATAGACTTTCTAAAATAACATGTCTAAAAATAGCATTTTTGGGTCCCTTCCTATTTATAGCAGTCCGTAGTCTATATATAGGAAGTAAAAATCATTTTGGTCTTAATAATAGTTTGAAATATTAATTAATTAATTCAGTTGAGTTAATTAATCAAGGAAATTCGAATTTGAAGTCTTTGTGAGCATGCACATGAGTTTCCTCCACTGATTGAGGGAATACGCATGAGTTCTATAATGAGAGAATTAGTTGACTTAGTTCCAACTAGTCAAGTCCAGTTAGATTATTTTAACAAGTTGTTAAAATAATAAAATATATTTTGTTAATGCTTGCATGCATGTGACAACTATTATTTTAGATAACTGAGGATTCACTTATGGATAATTGTTGCATGTCAGTTATATTAGAGATCTAGTTGAGATCAGATGTGGGACAGTGTACTATCAGATGCTTAACTATTTCTAGTAAGTAGTTTTTTCATGGTTGAGGAACTAGTGTTCTCAAGGAATACGTAGTTGGACCATTGGTTGTTTTTGGTGTGTTGGAATTAATAGCATATGCTTTTGCTATTATTTCCTAAGCAAACTAAGTAAGGACCATAGGGAAAGCCTATATAAATAGGGCTTTGGTGGTTCATGAGACATATCTTCATAGCTTCATAGTTTGCCTATTTTATATATATTAAATAAAAAGACTATAAGCTTTCTAGCAAATGACATTACTCTAGTTGTAATTTATGTATTCTAGGAAAAGGTATGTGCTTTGCAATAGGCATAACAATAATGGGAAAACCCTAACAATGAGTTTATTTTGAAACTAGAGGATCTCCTTCGCCTGAGCTCTCATGCAGGTAATATTTTTTTGAGATAGTAATTTTCTATGAGAACAAGGGAAATATCTAGTTGGTTTCTAGAAATTTTGGGAAAAAAATGTAAAAGAATATCTAAGTTTCATGGCTATTACAAAAAATTACATAAAACTCCAAAATTTCAAAGTGTCATATCTCATCATTCAACCTCTGATTTGAGTGATATTTTTAATGACTTATTTTTGTCCAAAGAATATTTACAATTAATTTATGGAATTTCTATTCAAAAAGATCTAGAAATTGATTTAAGTATTTCTACTCCAAATTTGCAAAAAAATGAAAGAGCGATTTTTACCCTTATGCTTTAGAAAGTGATTTAATGTTTATTTTTAGTGAACCTCAATAGAGAAAAGATTAAACCCTTAAAATTAAAAATAACCAAGGCATCCACAAAATACTTAACACAAGAGTATATATAAAATCCTTAAGATGTGGTAACACTATAAATTACTCCTTATTGAAGCAATCAATCCACAAACCTTGCTTATTGTATTCTAGTCTCGACTCCCGGATCTAATTGATGAGAGGCAGATCACCTCGTCCACTTGACGAAATCCGACATGTGGAGATTGTCCTTAAATAGATGGCAGACACCTGATTTCATCTTTACATTCATTCCCTCACCTTGGAATGCACAACTCACCTTGTTAACTCCAACATTATATTCTGCAGCAACCTGGGCTCCTAGATATTTCTCTCATGGTCACCTTCCCCTATGCTCCACACCACTCATTTTGACCTCAATTATGTGATGCTCATCCCCTGCAACTCAATCATGAGCAGTGATAGAAGTAGGGGACGTCGCCCATGATAGGGCAAAGGGTGCGGTCAAACCTCAACCACTTTGTACGATGCCTCCATCACCACCCTGGTTGACCATTACATTCCTGAGTACATTTGAAGGAATGTGGTTGCCATGGAAGATGAGGAGACCCAAAGGGGGCACACATCCCTTTGGGCTAATCACAATCTCTTAGCCTGTCAGTTGAAGGATAAGGAGCAGGACAAGGCCAAGGAATCTAATTGGATTGTGGAGCTCTCTGCATATCTTAATCATTCTTCATCCTTGTTTAAAATACTAGCCAAATACCTCAACATTTCCTACCCCCCCAACCTACCATCCCCTACCGTGTCTCCCTCATGCTCCCCTTCCACCAACTTGTTCGCTCACTGCAAAGCTCCTCCTCCTCCCTCTGCCCCCCCTCTCGTCTCCCCTCCGGTGAATGAAGCTCCTCCTCCCTCTCCACCTCGGCCCAACCCATTCAAGTGTTACATTTTGGAAGAGGTCCCTAAGGATCCCAACACAGTGCATGCACAAGGCAACACCTAGGCTCAGGGAGGCACTAGTTCGGAAACAACGTGGCTCTACTACGACATGCGCTATCCACCGATGACATGATGAGAAAAAGGTTCGTAAATTCTCTCTCATTTTGGTTAATGGCTATCAAAGTGACCTTGTTTTGGATCAGTGAACATTAGTGTGACCACACCTTTTTGCTCGGCCTAAGTATGCTCATTTTGAGACTGAGAAGATCCCATTTTCGGTTTCGTTTTTCACTTCCCTTGTCCGAGAGTCTTCAACCAATGCATCACAAGGCTCAACCCCCCTTTGTGATTTGAATAACAATATTTTTCATATGTTAAACTCTCTAGAAAATGTAAACTTTGGTTTCCCTACCTAGGGGCAAAAAACTTTTGACTACACACGTTGGTTATCTTGCTCTGAGGCAGAGATGGATTTCATGATTGTACACAATGTACATTTTGTTCAACTAATATAATATATAAACACTTTCTTAAAAAAAAATGTAGTCTCCAACATATATCGCTAGAGCTATATTCATGCATGTATATACTCACTTATGAGTATCCATAAGAATTCATGTCAATTATTCCTCATATTACATTTATTACCCCCAACTACTTAGTAGGCCTTTTCGTTACCCACCAACTATGAAGTAGGCTTTATTCCATGATTATGATCAAATCACATTAATTATCCACCTTAGATGACTTATATTACATTAATTTGTCCTTTCTAAGTATATAACACAATTTATTTAAAAACATAATTAATATCTAAAACTTCTTTACAACCAATATGTAAAAGATATATATTATTATTCTTTTATTTTTCAATTATTTATACACGATTATTAAAAATTATATCTCTCAACAATAGACAAAATTATTGAATTTAGGCTTTTGTGATCCATATTGTATATTTTAAAATTTTCTCATAAAATATCACATTCAAAATTTTGGGTTGACGCATTTTGAACCACCTAGTGAGGTTCATCATTAAGATTAAGATGACGATTTTGATCTTAATCCAGACAACAAACTACACTGAATAATTCGAAACACATTGACCCAAAATTTAAAAAAAAAAATTCAAATATACAAAATATCTATTAAAAATTCTATAATACAAAATTAAATACTATCTTTTGACTTCGATATTTGTTATAATTTTTTATATTATTTAAAATACCCTTATCAAACATCACACATTAACATTATAAATTTATGCCAGAACAATATAGATATAGGTTTTTATTCGCTATTTATAAAATTCTTACATAGATTGCCTCACATAAGTCATCTCAAAGACACATTATTTATAATTTTTCAACAATATTCTCCTTAAAAATCCCTTTGATAATTATAGTAGCTCCACTCTTTTGGAAGCTATTGTAGACCCACTATTTGATTCAATGGTTTTAAGAACTATTTATTTGTACGTACAAAATCATTTCTCTTCAGTGATCTATATCGTGTTGGCTTAAAAGTAAAACCTTAGCAACAAACATTTAAAATCATTGCTTTTCTTACACCTAAATATAATAATATTTGCTTTTACAAATTGTGTTTAGAGAAAACCCACATTGACTATGACATTAGATTACAAGAATGTCTGAACAAAACCCATTATGAGTACCCCATATGTCCTCCATTTGCCATTATGTGTACCCCATATGTCCTCCATTTGCCATGTGATGAGGAAACGGTTTTGGCTTTTTAAATAATTGATAAGTTGCTTTGAATAATTTGTTAGGAAACATTATGCAACTTGAATGGTGTTGGTGTGGATTGATTAAAGTAAGGTTTTAGCAACCACGTTTTCCATTACATTATATTATATTTCATACGCACATTGAAAGTCACAATTTGCCCTCCAATCAATCATTTCGGAATAAAGGACTTCTATTAATGAAATAATTCATTAGTTGTTTTTATAGTGCCTTCATCACATTTCGGTGTACCTTTTACTGCAAATATATTTTGAACATATACAACTTCAATGTTGTTGGTGTGGGTTGATTAGATTAAGGTTTTAACGATCACTTTTCGTTGTACCTTTTACTGTAAATATGTGAAAGAAGATAAGTTGGTAGGGACATCATACAACTTCAATGTTGATGGTGTGGATTTATTAGATTAAGGTTTTCACAATCACTTTTTCCATGATGTTAGATTTCATAAGCATATTGAAATTATTAATTTTTTTGTTTTGTATTTTTATATTGTTTATTTTTTAGATTATATTTTTCACTCAAAAAAAATTGAATTGAATGGGTTCATATTCCTAGGGTATAATATTATTCATGAGTTTGTAATATTAATCCTAGGGTTTAATATAAATCCCTTGGGTTTATATTCATGGTCAATCATTGTCAACCATTGTCAACCATGGTCAACCATGGTCCAACGTCACATTGTGACAAAGATTGTCTCAATATGAAAATCAACCATGGTTAAGCATTGTCAACCATGATCCAATGTCGCATTGTGACAAAGATTGCCTCAATATGAAAATCAAACATGGTCAACCATGGTCCAATGTTGCATTGACAAAGATTGTCTCAATATGAAAATCAAACATGGTAAACCATGGTCAATCATGGTCAACCATGGTCCAATGTCACATTGTGACAAAGATTGTTTCAATATGAAAATCAACCATGATCAACCATGGTCCAACGTTTCAATTTGACGAAGATTGTCTCAATATGAAAATCAAGCATGCTCAACCATGGTCAACCATGCTTATTTTAGGGTTTAAATATTTATCTTACGATTTTTATACCTTGAGTTTATAATATTAATCTCTTTGGGTTTAATATTGTTCCCTTGAGTTTATAATACTTATGGGTTTATAATTTATCCCTTGGGTTTCTAATTATTATTAAAAGTAAAAATATTAATTAATAAAACCAATAATAATAGTTAATAATAATAATCACA